>JAMWET010003701.1:0-10000 GCA_024036415.1 Prochilodus magdalenae | reverse complement strand
AATATTATGTTATGCTATACGGGGGAGGGAAAACCCTCTGTTGCTGTGTAGTGTGGGATGAAGCAGTGTGTAAATGAATCAGAATGCACTGCTCCCTCTAGCGTGCGTTTGGGGAATAACAGAGTGACGTCAGCCTGTCTGGCTGGAACACAATGAAACAGTATGAATGTGAACGATGAGGGATGTCATGCAGTCTGGTGGTGTGTGCGGATATGAAGCCCACTCAGCAAAATATCCTCACACACACGGTACTACTGCAAAAGCCCAGGAGATCTGTAGTTTACAAACGACCAAGCTATTATGGAATGATATAATTTATATATTTTTATATATATATATATATATATATATATATATATATATATATATATATATATATATATATATATATATATGTATAAAATAATAGATTATTCACATTATTTAAAGTGATTGTGAAAAACTGATGATTTTTCTGTCTTCTCTTTCTAGATCTGAAACGAGAGGCTAGTATTTGTCACATGCTGAAGCACCCTCACATTGTAGAGCTGCTGGAAACCTACAGTTCAGATGGAATGCTCTACATGGTTTTTGAGTTGTAAGTGTTTGTGCATGATAATACTGGGCAGTGTATTCTCTGTACTGATATACTGATATTCATAGTGGTGCACACACAATATATAAAGTTGTTGATGGGTATCATTTTTTTTTGTTGGGATAAAAAAAAACATTTAAAAAAAGAAAATATATAATATATATATATATATATATATATTATTATATATATTATATATATATTATTATATATATACTATCTATATATATATATATATGATATAATATATATTATATATTATTACACATATATATATATATATGTATTATATATATATAGTATATATATATATATATATATATATATGTATGTAAGTGGAACTTGTATATTATATTCATTCATTACACACAGACTGATATATTTCAAGTGTATATTTCTTTTCATTTTGATGATTATAACAGACAACCAACGAAAACCCCAAATTCAGTATCTCAGATAATTAGAATATTGTGAAAAGGTTCAATATTGAAGACACCTGGTGCCACACTCTAATCAGCTAATTAACTCAAAACACCTGCAAAGGCCTTTAAATGGTCCTCTCCAGTCCTACTTTCTGTAGGCTTACACAAAGTCATGGGGGAAGAGGGACTGCCCTGAATTGTCTACATTTTGTCCAAAACACAACCATTGACACCTTGCACAAGGAGGGCAAGACACAAAAGGTCATTGCTAAAGAGGCTGGCTGTTCACAGAGCTCTGTGTCCAAGCACATTAATAGAGAGGCTGCTGACCAACTTTATGGAGATGCAGATTTCATTTTCCAACAGGACTTGGCACCTGCACACAGTGCCAAAGCTACCAGTACTTGGTTTAAGGACCATGGTATACCTGTTCTTAATTGGCCAGCAAACTCGTCTGACCTTAAGCCCATACAAAATCTATGGGGTATTGTGAAGAGGAAGATGCGATACGCCAGACCCAACAATGCAGAAGAGCTGAAGGCCACTATCAGAGCAACCTGGGCTCTCATAACACCTGAGCAGTGCCACAAACTGATCGACTCCATGCCATGCCGCATTTCTGCAGTAATCCAGGCAAAAGGAGCCCCAACTAAGTATTGAGTGATACATGCTCATACTTTTCATGTTCATACTTTTCAGTTGGCCAACATTTCTAAAAATCACCAATGTATTGGTCTTAAGTGAAATTCTAATTTTCTAAAATACTGAATTTGGGGTTTTCATTAGTTGTCAGTTATAATCATCAACATTAAAAGAAATACTTGAAATATATCAATCTGTGTGTAATGAATGAATATAATATTCAAGTTTCACTTTTTGGATGGAATTACTGAAATAAAACTTTCATGATATTCTAATTTTATGACTTGCATATGCATGCATGCATGCATGCATGCCTGTATGCATGTATGTATGTATGTATGTATGTATGTATGATCTCAAAGGGGGAAAAAATAATGCAGAATATCTTTCCTCATAGAGACTGGGTAATGTGTTAGGAACGATAGGATGCAAATGACAATGATCACCCTAGGGTTGAATTCAAAGACACCCTGAAAATCAAAGCGAAAAAATGATGCAGCAGGCTCGTCCATTTAACCAAAATTCCATTGCAGCAACTCAGAATAGTTTGTATGGCCTCCACATGCTCCTAATGAGACGACGGATGGTGTCCTGGGGGATCTCCTCCCAGATCTGGACCAGGGCATCACCGAGCTCCTGGACAGTCTGAAGTGCAACCTGGTGGCGTCGGATGGGCGAAACATAATGTCCCAGAGGTGTTCTATTGGGTTTAGGTCAGGCGAGCTGGGGGGCCAGTCAATGGTATCAATTCCTTCATTCCCCAAGAACTGCCTGCATTACTCTCGCCACATGAGGCCGGGCATTGTTGTTGTTCACCAGGAGGAACCCAGGACCCACTTGCACCAGCGTAGGGTCCTGACAACGGGTCCCAAGGGATTTTCATCCTGATACCTTATAGCAGTCAGGGTGCCGTTGTCTAGCCTGTAGAGGTCTGTGCATCCTTCCAGGGATATGCCTCCCCAGACCATCACTGACCCACCACCAAACCAGTCATGCTGAATGACGTTGCAGGCGGCATAACATTCTCCACGGCGTCTCCAGAGCCTGTCACGTCTGTCACATGTGCCCAGGTGACACCTTCATCTGTGGAAAGCACAAGGCGCCTGTGGTGGATCTGCCAATTCTGGTGTTCTGTGGCAAATGCCTGTCAAGCTCTACGGTGCTGGCCAGTGAGCACAAGGCCCACTACAGGACATCGGGCCCTCAGGCCGCCCTCATGAGGGGTCATAGAGGGGTCTGAAATTTTATCCTAGGTGCATGTCCACTGTGAGAGACATAATCTAAAACAAAAACCTGGAAATCACTATGTATGATTTTTTAATAATTTATTTGTGTGTTCCACCTCCACTCCACTTATTATTCTAAATTAGAAGCACCTGTTTGAGGTCGTTAACTGCATAAAGACACCTATCCACCCCACACAATCAGTAAGACTCCAACTACTAACATGGCTGAGACCAAAGAGCTGTCCAAAGACACCAGAGACAAAATTGTTGACCTCCACAAGGCTGGAAAGGGCTACGGGGCAATTGCCAAGCAGCTTGGTGAAAAAAGATCAACAGTTGGAGCAATTATTAGAAAATGGAAGAAGCTAAACATTACTGTCAATCTCCCTCGGACTGGGGCTCCACGCAAGATCTCACCTCGTGGCGTATCAATGATCCTAAGAAAGGTCAGGAATCAGCCCAGAACTACACGGGAGGAGCTGGTCAATGACCTGAAGAGAGCTGGCACCACTGTTTCCAAGGTTACTGTGGGTAATACACTAAGATGTCATAGTTTAAAGTCATGCATGGCACGGAGGTTCCCCCTGCTTAAATCAGCACACGTCCAGGCCCGTCTTACGTTTGCTCATGACCATTTGGAAGATCCAGAGGAGTCATGGGAAAATGTTCTGTGGTCAGATGAGACCAAAATAGAACTTATTGGTCTTAATTCCACTCGCCGTGTTTGGAGGACGAAGAATGATGAGTACCATCCCAAAAACACCATCCCTGCTGTGAAGCATGGGGGTGGAAGCATCATGCTGTGGGGGTGTTTTTCTGCACATGGGACAGGACGACTGCACTGTATTAAGGAGAGGATGACCGGGGCCATGTATTGCAAGATTTTGGGGAACAACCTCCTTCCCTCAGTTAGAGCACTGAAGATGGGTCGTGGCTGGGTCTTCCAACATGACGATGACCCAAAGCACACAGCCAGGATAACCAAGGAGTGGCTCCGTAAGAAGCATATCAAGGTTCTGGAGTGGCCTAGCCAGTCTCCAGACCTAAACCCTATCGAAAATCTTTGGAGGGAGCTCAAACTCCGTGTTTCTCAGTGACAGCCCACAATGTTTGTGTTGTGACAAAGGCAAAAATATCTCCACAATTCTTAACTTATGAAACTTATTGGGGCCCTGGGTGTATGTATAGTTTAATACAAAAGGCCATTTGGTTGCTCCATTTATTATGAAATGCTAACACATTTTTGTAAACAAGAAGCATTGAAAGAAGCACTCTTAAATACAGGAGGTTTTGTTGTGATTGAAATAATGTGTATTTTTTTTTTCATGCTTTCTTTCTTTAGTATGGATGGAGCAGACCTTTGTTTTGAGATTGTGAAGAGAGCGGATGCAGGTTTTGTATATAGTGAAGCTGTGGCCAGGTATGTTGCATCTCTCAGGCTTAGAGGAAATGCACTCCACATTTATTTACCGCTTTTTTTCTGAAAGTGGTTAAACAATTTGATATGGTTTATGATGCTTTGTTTTTTCTTTTCCTTACCTTTCCTTTCATTTTATTTGCATTTGTGCTTTCTTTCTTTCTTAGCCACTACATGCGTCAGATATTGGAGGCACTGCGTTATTGCCATGACAACAATGTCATTCACCGAGATGTGAAGGTAAGACCTTGCATTTATGAATCGGTGATACTTGAGCCCTCTATACTTTAACCCCTTAAAGCTTGGGAGCTTCTCTATCAATCTTTTTATGTCTTAACAAATAATCAAGCAAAAAAAGATTTAAACATTAAAGAATAAGAAATCATGTGAATGTTTATTTATACACTGCTTTTTACAACATGCGTTGTCACAAGCAGGGTCGTCTTATACAGATACTGACTCCATGGTAGGCGGACACACAGTCTTTAGTCACTTTAAACATTCTACCTTAGCATAGTTAAACACACACAAACACAACAACTCCCCCTATATAGGTGGAGACACGTAGGCTAACAAATAGCGGGTGAGGAAAACGTCAGTATTTATTAAAATTAATACATTTGTTTAGTAAAGACACTTCCAAATAATTAATTCACTATGCATCAAGTTTTATTCATTACCATTAAGGAAACAAATGGTGGTCTATTAGTGGTAATCACTAATAATTGCATTAGTGATTTGAACTACAAATAAAATGTGGAACTACAGATTTTATTTTGTCTTTTTCACTTGAATCTTTAAAAAAAGCTAACAATCAAACTCAAATGCAGAGGAATCAAACTCCTGCGTTTTTATTTTTCATAGGAATTGATTTAGAAAATCATTGTCAATTCTACACAGTTTTAGATGATTAATGGCTTGCATAACAAGGTGCTAACGAAGTTCTTTTGTTTTGTATTATTACAACCAAAAAAAACAACTGTATGTTCACGTAACGTTTACTTATCTACTGATTCAGGTCATAATGAATAAAGCTAAATGCATAGTAAACATTCCATTTAAAAGCAAGTAATCTGGGCCTTACTAAAGAAAAATTAGTACCTTTATTTATCTACGGATATGTGTTCCTTGTAATATGCATTCTGCTAACTGTACTTGGCTATTCAGTTCCGTGAACAGCTGCTGACTATGCAGTTTAGCTATACATGTGTGCTTCTGCAGTTGTTACTGTGGCTTTCTCAAAAACTCAAAATAGAAAAACCGCATCCTTTTTTGTTTTTTTTTTTCTTCCTTATACACCTACAAATATTGAGTGCAACATGTGTGGCTCCTAAGCGTCTTGTATCTTAACAACAACTTATTCAGTGTTTTGTGTAGATGTACTTTACTCTTGTAAATAGCCTATGCGTACAGTTTCACAGGATTGCCTTTTTTGCACTATGTGTGCAGTAGCATGGAATAGGCTTGTAGGATAGCAAGGAAGCCCCCTTCTGATGAGACAGACATCTGTGGTTAAAGTGGGATTACTGTCTCGAGACCTGCCTCAGGGCCAGGACAGATGGACTGTTGGGCTCCATTTGCACACTGGACACAGACCCGCTCAATCTTTTCTGATCGATTGTTTTAGTCTGACAGGTGCAAACATGGGATCGCAGAGGATTAAAAGGGCTTTTGTGTGTGCATCAGTGAGTGTCTGCAACTTGGAGGTCTGTCATGCAGCCTGTCTCTTGAATTGGTCTGTTTGGTTTTGGTCTGTATTAGATATATAATCGATTAAACAATTGATCACTTGCCAGCAAATATTTAGCTATATCTGCACTAAAAGAACTGTTTGAACGGAAGTTTTTTTATTACATGCACAATAGGGCAAACTTGTTCTGCTTGACCAAAAACAATTCCTGTCGCTGCATATAGGTTTTGTTTGTGTGACCAGTTTTCAAAATTATAGCAGTGTATCATATCGAAAGCAAATGTCTGTAAGCAGTAACACTACAAGTGCATGGCGGTGGAAGTGTGATGCACAGTGGTGCGACGAAATCAATCATAACTGCAAATACAGAGAAGGATGCGGTGGATGTCGATAGCTTTTGAGAGTCAATGACATATATTGACCCAAAACTAGCCATGGTCATGATTCATTTGAACCTCCTCTAGTAATTATTGGTAAACAATAAAACTTCAGAACACAGAACGTTAAGTTATGCTTTAATTTCAATCCAGTCATGTCATTAGCTTTTTAGTTTTTGATTATATAATCATCAATATATTATAGATGTTTAACAAAACCAGGTTATTATATAGGGTGTGTTTCATAATTAACTGAAAAAAAAAACACTTGCACAATAAATTTTTTCAGCTAGACATCTTGTATTTTTATGTTTAACTGCAAAACAGATGTCCTACTTACCACCATACGCTAGATTACAAGATATTGGCAAAATCCCAGTGAAAGCATGATTATGTATTTTTCTCTTTCCTTAATATTGAAGATGGCCAGCCCTTTGCAGACCGGATGCAACCTCATGGCAAGTCTTTCGAATGGGGTGTTTTGGAGCGGAGGGTGGTGATGAGCCCCATGCTTCCGCGGGGTGTAGCTAGCACAGTGGTAGAGGCTTGAGACAGCGATGTCCTGCGGAACTCTGTGGTAGAGCTGTTGATGACAGTGGTGGAGTCATATCTTACACAGAATACTTGGGACACTGCTTTGATTGTGGCCTTGCGTACCGAGCCTGAGAGCATGAAGTACATGACTGGGTCCAGGCAGCTGTTGAGGGCAGAAAAAAGCAGCATGACCTCATTGGTTCTGTCCACGATGCGTTGTGTCTCGCAGGATGCCTCGCTGAGCTGGGACCGGATGTAGAAAAACCTCTGAATGAGTATTGGTAGGGCACAAAGCAGGGACAGTGAACAGAAATAGCACCACCAAAGGGGACTTCTTTAGAGCTGTACGACTGTAGCGTGTAGCATTGGGCAGGTCGGGTTTGTCACGGGATGCCCTCAGGAGACGGCAGGCGATCCGTCCGTACGAAACCACCAGCAGTACGAACACCAGCCAGAAGACTGCCACCAGGAGGAGGTTAAAGTAAGCTTTGCCGGGGGCTCTTGTGCGTGCTTTATACTGGAAGCACTTTCCCTGCTCCTCATTGCCCTCAGCCAGAGCAATCATGGGCACCACTGCCACCAGAGAAGCCACCCATAAAAATCCACACACTGTTACGCTCCATTTGCTGCCCCTCAGCCAGCGGTGGCAGCAGGCCACCCGCACCCCTTGTATCTTCACATAGCGATCGAGGCTGATAAGGCCAAGCAGTGTGATTGCTGAACGTACATGTTTCATGTAAAAAAAAGGTTGCCCACCATTTTGCACATGCGTGGACCCCAGTGGCCAGTGGTTGCCCAGTGCAGTGTGTGGTAGAGAACACGAAAAGGCAGGCAGGCCACCAGTACAAAGGTCAGCCAGGGCTACATTGATGAGAAAAAAAAACACCCCGGACAGAGTTGCGGCGCGCGAGTGCAGGAAGAGGAAGACCCAAAGGGCTACATAGAACATTCTCCCACCAGGCCGTTCGAAACAGGAAGAGTTTAAGGCGTAAGAGAGCGACAGCAAAAAACCATGCGCGCAGGGATTCATCCTCGAAGAGGAGCACGAGTGGTTTATGAACGTGTTTTGAAAGGCACACTTGTGAAGTTGAAGGTGTGCTCATCGCGGAGCGTATGTTGTTTTGTGCCCTTTTTGAACTCGCCGCCGTAATCCTGCAACTATATTTCTTCAGCCCTGCCTAGGAGGGTAAAGAAAAAGAGGGACGGAAGGGAAAATAAAAATACATTTCAGTTTATGACTTTGGTCAAACAGGATTTATTTTAGGACCCCCCCCTCCGGACACGGGGTGTGACCAAATGGGACGCGCTAAAGCATTTGTGAAGATGGTTGTGTGATGAGAAGGGATTTTATGAAAGATGTTGTTGAGATTTTTGGTCTCTTCGATGTATCAAAAAACAGGTAACAAGTAAAAAAAAGACGGCGATAAATTAAAATAGGGAATAGGAGGAAAATACAGAGTGAAAAAAAGATTGTAGAACTGCCAATGCAAAGGAGAAGGGGGCCAAAAAAAATATGGAGTAATAAAGTAAAGGACAAAAATTTGTGGAACAATGATAAGTGTCCAAGTGGTAGAATTGTGAGGCTACGGAATTGGTATTGGTGGGACATTACAAATTGGGTGGACGGGTAATTAGAGGGCATAGTGGGGGAAAAACTTGGAGATTTCGGTACTTACAATGTTGGGGAGGCCTGTGGGATCGGTGCTTTTATAAAAGATTGGGAAAAATGACGGTGCAGGAAGGAAAGAGGACAATGAGAGAAGAAGAGATAAGTTTAAAAAAAGAAAGAGTCTGACGAAGAACAGGCAGAACAGGAACCAAAGTTAAATGGATTTAGTTTGAGTTTTTAAAAAAGGGACAGGGGGAGGCCAGTCCAAGTGCAACTATTTCAAGTACACGGTCTGCTTCCCCCCCCCTGTCCATTGAAATCGTGTGCTGCTTGAAAAGGAAAAAAGGTTTTCCCCCCCCCTTAACCGTGCCCACATTTTTCACACTTTACATGTTGATAAGAGGTCATTTTGGTACTGGGTTTTATTAACAATTAGAGCCCTTTCATGGGCCACTCAAAACTGTGGCGAAAAAGACGGGGACCAAGTCGTCTTACATCCATTTTTTACAGTATTATCAACCAAGTAATGAGCATTGCATATGTGTCTCTAAAAAATTTTATACTCTAGAATAAGTTTAGAAAGTTTTAGAACTAAATATAGATTTACTTTAACCCCTGGAGTTATAAATGCCAGCCAACGTCAATACCTTTTGTTCGGAGCTATATGCCGTAAACAGTACGGCCGGCACGTCTGATGCGAAGGTGTTACGGGCCATGAATAAATCAAATCGTACTTGTCAAGTTATTTTCAAGTGCCGAATTATCTTTTTTTCCCCCCCCTCTCTGTCTTTTTTTTCTTTGGTTTTTTTTTTTTCATGTGGTTTCATATGCCCTCTGTACCTATGAGGAACCCTTCACCGCTTCGGTTTTTTCTCTTGCTTCTCCCTGTATCTCTTTGCTGACCCGTTTGCTTCCTCTTCTTCTCTTCTCTCCTTTTGTTCTTGCCATCTTTGTGCTTGCCCATCACGACGTGACTAAGGACCGGGGGTTCAGACCAAAACCACCCCAAAAAAAAAAAGTGACCACATTAGGAGCCCAGCACAGACGTCTCGTTCCTGTAAACACCTTTCAAACCACAAGCACATCGGCGTAATACACTAACGCGCTCTTTGCCGTCGCCCCCCGTTCGTGTCGAGGTACGTTTGTACGTTTTTATACCACAGTGTCATCTGTTCTTTTTTTTTTTTTTTGTTGGTATTAATAAGATGTTTTTTCTAATTGAGAGCATATAAATATGGAGGGCGACACGTGAAGCGGAAAACCTGTTATAAAAATAATTAACAAGGATATAATGAAAATAAAAGTAAGAGCAGGTCAACCTCCCCCACCCCCGATCCCCCGACCCCACCCCACAAGATGTTCCATCACAAACTCAACCCCTCATACACAGGTACTTACCCCGTTGTCCTAAACTTTTAGTGATAGGAAATTGGATATAGTACCCCCACAGCCACAGACAAACGAACATAAACACACAATCCAAGATCAAAACGTAAATGACAGGTGTCC